>JARFJB010001727.1:3325000-3347500 GCA_036346205.1 Vesta saturnalis | reverse complement strand
TGGTTTCCATATAAAAAAATACAACTTTATGTCATATCTTTTTAAATTAAGGGGGTATTAAAAATGTGAATGCACTAACGGATTTTACTTAAAAAGCGCCTTAAAAATGTTTTTTCAGTTTGTCGATACATTTAGAAATAAAAAAGTTATTCAAGTTTTTCAAAATCGCCATTTTTTCAATTTTGGCTAATTGCGCAATAGCGGTCAGAGATATCTTGATTATGACTACTGGATCATAATTAACACCAAAATCGAGCACAAGGACCCCATATTACTTTTTGTCTATCTGTAATAGAAAGGGTACTTTCCATAAGAAAACATCGAAAATGAACCACCCTGTACTCGTAGTAATCAACCTATCTTACACTAAATACTCACCTTGTATATTATGATAGGGCAAGGTAACAACAAATTTGCACACTCTAAAATGCTGTTTGAAAGTAAAATTTATTTTCATAGCTTATTAGAATTTTCTAACAAATTATTTTTTAGGAATTAAATAATACAAATGTTACTCATACCTGAAAATAAATCGTAACCAATATTATCTTTTTTGCTCTAGATTTAATAAAATACACTTTATCTAATAATCACCAAATTTAAGTCAACCTTTTTCAAACAAAATGAGATTATCCAACCAAGAATATAACCAGGTCTAAAATGCCGGCAAATCAACTATCTTCCGCACTGATAACTGTTTCACTACTAGTATCTCCACGTACAGAACACAGTGCCTTAAGAAAATCTTCTACAATCATTTAATTCTCAACTTAAAAGAAAGAGAAAAACAAAGTATTACTGTCCACAATAAAATTCTACAGAATCTTGGTTAAAATAATAATAACAAAGTTAATCTATTGGTCGTCTATTTTCTGATATTTTAGACGTACGTAAACATTTGTATAAGTGCTTTGAGTTTAGTACTACTAGATTTAAACATTGGCATCAAAACAACACGCTTACGTTATCTTTATATGAAAATAATTACATTAATTTCTGTTTTATCACAAAAGTTATTTATTAAGCTCAAATTAAAAATCAATAAACAACATTTTGTAATTTCCATTCTTGTTATTTTTAGTATAAAACATTAACCTATTTATCAAAAATATGCATGTGATAAAATTATACATTCCCACATCTATTAATTTAGAACCGCCCATATAATTCCATGATACCTAATAAACTTACAGAAAAACACAAGGTTCTGTATTACTTTATAATGCCATGGAAATAAATATTTCTCATAATCAAAGGCATCAAAATCTATACATCAACCTTTCAGCTATAAAAACTCGTAAAAGAAACAATCTACGACCGCAAATTATCCACAATTCTTCTTGGTTCGGTCAGTTTTATTGGGGAACAAAGGGATAGAAATCTTTTGAAGTATAAAAAAATCAATATCTTTTCTAACTCTTTCTATCTATTCAGAAACATCAAGATTTCAATAGATACAAATGTTTGTGTTTCTTATAATTCCATTCGCGTTTCTTTTTTTCCCGGATAAATAACATAATAAATAATCCGTGTTGGTTTTTAAGTTCATGTTTGTAGGATCCATGTTTCATTTATTATGTTATATATAGTATGTATCAATTTTAATCTTACAGATTGAAAAAATAAACAAATTAATTATTAAATGAAATTTGTAAAAGAATGTACTTAATTGGTTGCAAAATAAAAACAAAAATAAACGCAATCTTTGTACAGTATTTACTGTCATGTAAAAGGACATACGAGGGTGGTTTGAAGGAAGAGTGACTTTTCAATAAAAAAGCTTGTTTTATGGGAAAAATATATTTTGTTTTTCTACATAATTTCCTTTTAATTCTATACACTTATTCCAACGGCTTTCCAACTTTTTTAAACCTTCAGAAAAATAATTTTTTGGACACTCTGCCAAATATGCATCCGTTGCTTCCATTACTTCTTCATTTGTATGAAATATCTGTCCTCCGAGCCACTTCTTCAAGTTTGAGAACAAGAAAAAATCACTTGGAGCCAGATCTGGTAAATATGGAGGATGGGGCAGCAATTCATAACCCAATTCAATTAATTTATTGGATGCAATAACGCACGAAGGAAATGGCGAATTATCATGATGGAAAAGAACTTTCTTTTTGTTTAAATGTTGTCGTTTCTTTCTTAATTCCTCACCAAAGCGTGTTAATAAGTTGGAATAACACTCGCCAGTTATAGTTCTTCCCTTTTGCATGATTACTCCTCGAGAGTCCCAAAAGACCGTGACCATAACTTTGTTGGCAGAAAAAACGGTTTTTGCCTTTTTAGGGGCACGTTGATCCGCAGAAGTCCATTTTCGTCTCAGGTGTGTAATTGTGAATCCATATTTCATCCTTGGTAACGTATCGATAAAATAATTCGCTTGGATTATGCTTCAACTTAACCAAACAGTCACTTGAAATCGAAACCCGTGTATGCATTTGTGCTTCTGTTAACGAACGCGGCACCCATATTGCACTTAACTTTTTCATATTTAAATATTGATGCAAGATATTATGCACTCATTCCGTTGAAATACGCAGTTCATTAGCTCTCCCTCGCACTTTATCGACGATCACTTTCTGTGATGGAACTGACTTTATCGATTGTTTCTTGAGAGGTAACCGTATTGGACAGTCCTGGACGTTCCGCATTTTCCGTACCCATATGGCTACTTTTAAAAGCATTTGCGAAATTTATCTTCTCTAGTTTGATGTTTTTCTGCGTAAAAAGTAGTGTTTTATTAAAACATGAAATTCCTTTTATCCATAAATACAAAATTTTGACAGTGGGCATCAACAAAGATGGCTGAAGTATGCAACATAATATCGTCACGTTAGTGTTGCCAACTTTTGAAAAGTCACACTTCCGTCAAACCAGCCTCGTACTTTCTAGAAAATGCTCCATACTTGTAATTTTCCTGCATATAAGAGACAGGCACTATTTTATATCGATTTATTCTTGTTTTGGTTTTTTAACCAACTGAATTAGGGCAAAATCGTAGTTTTACGAATATAATTTTTTAAGGCGTTGGTTACGTGTGTTGCTGCCCCAAAAGTAAAGGGTGTGCCGTAATAACTAATAAGAAAAGGCCGGAAGCTCATTGGGTCGATGAAGCACTTGGATGCGTGAGCGTGTGTCTGGCGGAGAAATACCCGAAAATTATAAAAGGTCACCACTTGGTTTATATTTGCATCGCCCTCAAACTAAGACATGGGCCACAATACAGTTAAAATAAATATAGTGGACGCGGTCCAGAACCCATTAGATCCCATTAGGAATCAACTCCTAATCCGCAAAAATAAAAAAAAATAACTACTGGTAATTTAACACAACTTTGTTTAATTCAATCCTCGAATACTCAAAACTGATTTTAACAAAATATCTATAAACTCAAACTAGTACATATATATATATATATATATATATATATATATATATATATATATATATATTAAATAAAACATCCATTTTCGGAAAAACTCGTGTATATTTTATGTTTATAATTCAACGTTTCGAAAACTTCTCTTCGTCTTCGTTTGCAAGAATGACAATAAAGTGAAACTTAAACTCAAACTAAATGGTAATTTGGTGGTAGTAATTTAATTTTATTAGTATTTATTTTATGACCGGTTTCCAAATGGTGAGTTGCTAGTGAACAGCTAGTGTTCTTTTGATGAATTGCTAATTTATGTTCTTGAGCTCTAATAAATAATTTACGATTTGTTTGGCCGATGTAACTATTTAAACAATCACTACATGAAATTTTATATACTCCTTGGCATTCGCCGGTAATTTTGCCTTTAGGATTTCTTATTAACTGGCTTAAAATTATTGTAAGGTCTGAAAACTGTTCGAAAATCATTTTTAGGAAATTGTTTGGCAATACGATGATCAGTAACACCTTTAATTAATGGTAATATATGGTGTTTTTTGTGCCCGTCCTTGTAGCTGAAGGCCTTGGTTTTATATTAGAGATGTTAAGCTTAATCATTACTTGGTTAATTTGCCATTTAGTGTAACCATTCTGTATTAAAATTTTTGTAGCATCTTGGAGCCCATGAAGTTTTGAATTTTCATCGTTTAAGTGAAGTGATCTAAAAAACAATGATTTCATAACTGAATGTATCTGGATGGGATGGTGGTGTGAAGCAGCATTTAAATATCGTCCGGTATGAGTAGGTTTACGGTAGAGATTATATCTAAATTTTCCATTATTACCACCTAAACCTCCTGAAATTCTTACAATACCTCAAGATCAATATCAAAATTCCGATAATGAACCAACGACACCCAGCCACACCCAAAAAATAAACGGATAAATATAATATCATAGAGTTTAAGTTTCACTTCATTGTCATTCTTGAACACGAAGACGAAGAGAAGTTTTCGAAACCTAGGATCATAAATATAAAATATACACGAGTTTTTCCGAAAATGGATGTTTTATTTAATATAAATACCCGTGGAAGGCTTAAACGAACTATTATATATATATATATATATATATATATATATATATATATATATATATATATATATATATATACAGTGCGCTCAGAATGTAACGGATAAAATTCCGAACTTTATGCTGTGTCGCGCATGAAGATCGCGCTGCGCATTTTCCGGATATGACGTCAAAGTTCATATTTTTAAATGGAAACCCTGTATGTTCTTCGCGGAAATCGATGCAACTCTTTCTTCTGAGTTCAAAAATGCCCTCTTTATTAGGACTTAGCGCCATATTAATTATTAAATGTGGCATAATTCGAAAAGTGGTGCCGTGTTAGTCAAGGACTGAACTGGTGTGATTGAAATGTAGGCTTTTGCCGAAACAACAGGCAACTAGGTAACTCTATATGGAGTTTATTTTTTATTTTCAAGCGGCCGAAAACCGCATATTTATGTATCGTTATAGGTAGACTTGAAGTACGTATTTTTGTCACCGGAAAACCCTTGGAAGTCTTATTTTATGTTTGTTTTCGTTCAGTTTGTGTTTATTTCAATCAATGTTATGCACTGTTTAGCACCCAGATTATTAATTTAACGCAAACATTGACAAGACTAACACCCCATCACTTTTCGAATTATGCCACATTTAATAACTAATATCGCCCATACGGTTTCAAATAATCCCGATAAATAGGGAATTTTTTAACTCAGTAGAAAGAGTTGCATCGATTTCCGCGAAGAACATACAGGGTTTCCATTTAAAAATATGAACTTTGACGTCATATCCGGAAAGTGCGCAGCGCCATCTACATGTGCTACATAGTATAAAGTCCGGAATCAAAATAAAAAATCAACGTGTCGCAGGATTTTGACCGCAAATTAACGATTTCGAAAATTATGAATTTATCCCTTATTTTCTGAGCGCACCGGGTATATATATATATATATATATATATATATATATATATATATATACACAGAGCCAATAGTGCGTGGGTAGAAGATTGTGGGGTTATTAAGGAATATTTCTAAAGTTTGTTGGTGGGATGTGGTGGGGTATCCTTAAAGCTACAAACCTAAAATATTTTCACTTGAATCGCAAAGTTTATATAGGGCGATTTATATCAAAGTTGAATTGTTTTAATTGGAACCCCCTGTATATTATTGCATATTCCTTGGTCAATTCGAGTGCGACTTTATGTATTACACATGGTAGCTAAAACGAATTGTTTAGCCGTAATTCGTCATTTCCGAATCTTCTTGATTTTAGACAATTTCAATCAATGGTAACTGGATTTTTTCAAATGGAATGGCCACTTGTTCATTTTTGCATCAAATGCAGAATTTTTTACCTTTTTAACCATGTAAATTAGTCGGTATCTATCTTCGGTAGATTTCTTTTAATTTCACAATTTCTGATTCATTTGCTATATTTTTCTATTTTTATTTTATATTATCTAGTATCTCGTGGAAAGTAAACAAAAACTATTCAAATTATAAACCATTATTTATTAAGTAGAAAAACACATAAACACAAAACAAAATTGCGAGCTAAATTAGAAAATAAAATAAAAGGCAAATAATTACAAAAAAATTTATCCTTAGCACATCCAACTACATCAAGAGCTGAAGGAGACCGACTTCCAAAACAGGATTAATCTTTGTAATTGGGTAGAACAAAAGTTAAATGAAAATGTACAATTTTTGGATAAGATCATGTTTACAGATGAGTGCACCTTCCACCACAATTTATTAACCAGCCCAATTTTCATTATTACTCAGATTAAAACCCTCACTATTTCCGAGTTCATAGCCAAGAGTCGATTAATGTTTAAACAGGCATATTCGGTACTGCAGTTGTTGATCCCTTTTTCTTCGATGGTATCCTAAATTCGAGTTTATACTTGAATTTCCTGGATAATAAATTATTTGGACTCCTTAAAGATGTCCCGCTCGCTCAAGTTAAGGACATGCATTGTCACACCGTACCCGTGTAGTAAGTATGTTAAATAGGGTTAAAAATTATTTTCGTCGTAGAATTAAAATTTTCTTAGAAAGAGGTGGTAGACATTTTGAACATTTATTAAAATTATTTTTATTTTAGCGCGTAATCTTGTTTTTTGTGTTTATCTACTTTTCTACTTAATAAATAACGTTGTATAATGTGAATCGTTATTTGTTTACTTTCCATGGGTTACTAGATAATACGAACTAAAATAGAAAAATACAGCAAATTAATCAGAAATTGTGAAATTAAAAGAAATCTTCTGAAGATAGGTAGATACTGACTAATTTATATTGTTAGAAAAGTAAAAAAATCCGCATTTAATGCAAAAATGAGATAATGGCCGTTCCATTTGAAAAAATCAAGTTACCATTGATTGAAATTGTCTAAATTGACAAAGTAATTTTTTTAAACACAAGAATCGGATTTGACCGTCCGATCTGCACTAGCACATTTCATGCCTAGTAACATCTCATCGCCATGGCCTTCAAACTTCTGTGATCACAGAGATATTTAATTTTTTTCAGACATCTACTATTTGTAAAAATGACGAACTGCGGCTAAACGATTCTTTTTAGGTACCATGTGTGATAAATAAAGTCCAACTAGAACTTACCAAGGAATCCAAATATGCAATAATATACAGGTGTTCCTTAAAAAAAATGCAACTTTGATGTAAATCGCCGTGTATAAACTTTGCGATTTAAATGAAAATATTTTAGGTTTGTAGTCCGAAATAAAGGAGCACATGTTTTAATTCAAAATTACTTTTTTGTTTTTAGGGCGATTTATTTTCTTTTTACAGGAATAATAATAATAACTCAACATATCCTTAATAAGACGGCAAGATAAGATAAGGAATTGATTTACAGGACTGGCATATAACATTTTTTTTCTTTAACGCTGCATTGAAGCTCGTTGCATATGAAACCGATTTTAGCTAAATTTGAACTGATATGCCCTTTTGGTAGGTGAATTATCCAGAATATTTCAGTAAAAACAAAATGTTCTGAATTTCTTGGATTCTTGAAATATATTTTTTTAATTTAAATAATATTAGCTCTTTAACGCGCCTTCGCCCATAAAGTAAAAACAATGAAATTTGGTGAAAATCAAGACAATATTTTTTTTAAAACATTCTTGTGCTATTGATTGATTTTTTCAACATGGGTACTGCCACAGACATCATAACAATTTTATTTGAATTAAAAGACGCTCTATTACGATTTCTGTCATAAATTGTACGTCAGCGTACACCCTATTATTTTGGATATTTTTGGGTGACCTTAAATAAAACATTTTTTCATCTGAAATCCATATTTTTGTAATATCTTCACGAGAACGAACCTTCTTAGCAATAAATTACACCTTTCTCATCGTTTGTGTCTTCCATTAGCGGTAAGTTTTGTTAGATGTGTTAAGAATTTGTTTGAGGTTTATAAGTGAAAATGTCAATATTAATCAGTAAGGCGTTACTACTCAGGTTATGGAATTTGTTTGACGTTTATAGATTGAATTAGCAAAATGGTTAGTCGGTTATTCCAGTTTTAAGCAAAGAAGACAGAAATTAATAATTTTTAATCAACAGGATTTAATTCTGGACTGTTAGGTGGCCACATCTCAAGCTCCATGATCCGGACAATTTTCATTCAAGTACATCCTGGTACTGCGGGAAGTCTACGACGGAGAACCATCTTGTTGGAAAGTGTAATTATCACAAACTTCCTCAATTTCAGGTTGCAAAATTTGTTGTTGGTAAGTGTATGAATTAGGTTTACTCCTGTATCAACAAATATTAGACTGGATTTTCTCAATATGGATACTGCCATAGATACTATAACACCTGTTGGGAAATGACTTTTTTCAATTAAAAGATGCTCTAATGGCATTTCTCTCTTAAATTGTACGTGATCGTATATTCTATTATTTTGGGTATTTATACGTAGCCTTAAATAAAACATGTTTCATCTGAAAACCATACTTTTCTATATCTTCACAAGAACGAAACCTTCTTAGTTTTTCTCTTACGTTGGCAGTACGTTTTGGACAGTAAATTGTTTCAAATATTTTAAGATGGCAATCTTCCTTAGTGATTCTTTAAACTGACGTACGCGAATCCTAGTTATTTTTACGATTTTCCTAGTTCCGACAGCTTGGCCGGGTTGCAAATTTTTATAATAACCCTTACCCTATCAATGTTTTGTTCAGTTCTCGAGCTTCGCTTCCTTCCTCTTCCCCTTTTATGTTCAATAGACCCATTGTTTCCCCTTAGATGTTTTAAAAATTTTCGTACACTTCCAATGTGCCAATTTTGTTGAGGAAATTCGTTCACATTTTTTTCTTGCACTATAACTCAATTCTTCATGGTAATATTTAATTAAGAAAAACACGTGTCGTAGCGAGAACTAATCATAAGAAGTATCTGGAGAAGCCTTATTGGGATTTTTATGAAATTTTGTGTCAATAGGTTTTCGTATTGGAACACTCTATTATAAATATTTTCAAACTTGCAGCACTGCCGGTTACACCGAAAACTGGTATCAACTGCATTTTTTAAATAGGAACATACATATTTTTATTTTTTCTAGATAGAGCTTTAATTTATAACAAACTTTTGTCCGAAACTTTTTTCTGAATTTTGAATGATGAAAAATGCATGCCTTCACTTAAACGGATCTCGTTTGGTTATTTGATGAACTATTCCTTGAAAACTCACAGAGAATAATAAAACCTCATTTATTAAGACTGCATACTCAATTTAACATAAAATTAATATTTGGAGTGGTAATATCTTAAAAATGTGGTTCAAAAATAAGTCATATCTTCATTATTTTAAATGGAAGGACCCATTTTTCTTGTAACTAGCGAAAATAAGAAAGAAAAGGGTACATTTGATAAAACATTATTATACTTTTTTCTAACCGTTTTTCAGTTATTAAAAAAACGAATAAAAATCTTGAAATCCATTGAGTTAGTCATTTTGAATAAAGCGGGAAGACGTGCGCATTTTCGTAGAAAGGCTGATATTCTGAAAATTTTTTTACTTAAGAAACTTATAAAAAAAAGTAATTTGAGTAATTCAACAACTTTTATTATTGATTTTCGATTGTAACAAATTATCTAACAAGTTTTTAGTAAGTTGTTGGGAGTTATTCTTGCGGAGGAAATATCATAATAATACCCAGGGGTTATCATAGGATTGTTCTTTATATGTTATTGTAAACAAACTATTTGCGTATTTTTAAGTTTAGTTAAATGAGCGTAACATTTGATTTATTTTTATTATTAACCATTACGAATATTAAAAGCTTCAATACTGAAAGAAGTGATTTCAAGTAAAGTTATAATTTTCATATCCGTTTATGAAAATCAAATTGAATATATTTTGGGCAATTGATAACAATAATCATTTCTTTTAATAATCTAGCTAGCCGGCGCAACGAGATAAAAAAGGAATTTGTTGAATCAAATATTAAAGTTCATTTACACAGACCGAAATCTGATAGCAAGTAAGTTAATTTAAATTAATGAATGATATATTTGCGAGTTGAAACGACCCAAATTAAATTAAAAGGTAAACATTTGGATTCTCACGAAAACAATACGAATTCTTATTAAAGGATTTTGAAGTCATTAAAAATTGTAAAAAACCATAACATTTCTCTTTTGTGGCGAGTGTAAATAAGCA
Organism: Vesta saturnalis; assembly: GCA_036346205.1. Taxonomy (NCBI): domain Eukaryota; kingdom Metazoa; phylum Arthropoda; class Insecta; order Coleoptera; family Lampyridae; genus Vesta; species Vesta saturnalis. Next base: position 3,337,352 of record JARFJB010001727.1, on the reverse strand, counting down.
AAAGGAATTGGTCCTTGTTTACGCCCGTTGCAGTATATATATATATATATATATATATATATATATATATATATATATATATATATATATATATATATATATATATAACATATAAACACGTCAAAATTCCACATACCTGCAATATCAGTTTAATAATCCAACACGTCAGTAACTTACCTGTTTTGTCTAATTGCACATATTATTGTTATGAAAACCGGCACCGTTAATCATTTCTTCGCTCATGTGATTAAGTTGTATGTTTCATTGGTTTACGTTGGACGACCAGCGACATCACCAGCGGGAAATTCAAAAGGAAGGACAAAACCAAGACCCAGAGCAAATACGGAAATAATACCTTTATTTACTAAAGTTAATTATTAAGGTGAATATTTTATTAGTAGGTATTTGTGATTATTAAGTTGACCACTTCATACACGCAATTGCCAAGGGTAGTAGTGGTATACTTGCGCTTTCACTTTTGACCTTGGAAATTTCCGATGTCGTGACAAAGTCATCCACATAGCTGACCTTGGGTTTGATCTTGGGAATTTCCGATAACGTAATTTGACCTTGGGGATAACCTTGGGGCCTGGCATTGAAATTGGCCTTGGGCCTGCCCTTGGAGTTGACCTTGGGCTAGCTAAGGTTAGAACCATATCTGTTCAGCGGGAAATTTGAATGTTAATAAGGAGGCCTAATTCTAACTTGTAAGACAGGTATAAGATCTTGAGTTAGGGTCTGCGACCTCGTGTCGCAGCCCCCTTGGCTAGAAATAGTTTTCTAACAAGGGGACCCTAATGCTAACTTGTAAGAGGCCCTAGCCTTGTAGAACATGTATAGATAGCTACTCTAAAATAATTAAATATGAATGAAAATGGTTAACCGCATTATTGATATCTTATAGAAGCGGTTGGCCTGACATGAAGTTTAAACGTCACTCTGATATAGATGACTGTTATTGTTTTACAGTGTGAATTTATTTTTCGTAATGAGCTTATTATAAAAGAGGCTGCATAATTATCCTAAAAAATGTTAAACCCAACTTAAATATAAAAAGCATAATTATCTCTAACACATACTTATTGTAATTGTCTATTCACCTTTCGCGTTAATTAAGTTCGTTAGCATGACCTTGCGTGTATGAATTGATTTATAATATGCTTTAAATTTATTTCACCTTGAGATATTTTTCTATTGTTACTGATGTAAGAGTTGTTAATATTACCAAATCTACTTTCAGGTTTTGAGCTAATTACAATTGATGCCTTGTAAATTAAATAATCCGATCAATTTTAACAATCTTAATTACGGAAAATTGTTTATTGATATGGAATACTATACCTTCTTTGAAATACAGTAAAATATTCAAACCAAAAGTGCTTCAATATTTAACATTTTCTGGGTAACCGTACACTATGCTTAGGTACACTCAATTCATTATAATGGTAAGTATGGTATGCAGTCATTTTCACAACGCAACAAAGCAAATGTACGCAGTCAAATCCTATCTATTGTTGCTAGTTCTATGCATCTAGTTAGCAACACCAGTAAGTAGAGGAAGTAGTTTCTATTATAGTAAATATCGAATAATCCTATTTTTGGGTAGTTGTTAATTTATAGTTTAGTGTTGAGTGGAAATTACGTCGTGGGAAGTTGTTTGTGATTAAGATTACTGCAGAAATCGTACGAATGTCGAGACAAGAAAATAAAATTACGCGATATCTAGAACTTGGACTAGATCAGAGGATTAGGAGTAAACAACTGTGGTTTTTATAATGTGCTAAAGTAGGGTTGATCTTCAAACAGATTAGGTTGAAATTTTTTGTGTGAAATCTGATGTTGCAAGATTGTGCCGATGATTATGTTTACAAAAATTGTTTCAGTTTTACCACGTGTTCGGTTTGAAGGAATTTTAGCTTCGTGATTGGTTATGTTTCGTAGCGTCTTAAAATGGCGAAGTCTGGAAGAATCGCGAGAACGGTGAAAGTGAGAGGTTGTAAGAAATATAATTGGTGTATAACGGTCGGCTATTGTGTCAACCGGGAAAAGCGAGCCCGAGACCCGGAGTACCCCTTTGTTGTTTCTACCTTGACGACCTGAAAGCGTAAGGTAAACCTATTCAAGTACTTATTCTTAATTTGGTGTGCAGTATTTAAAAATGTACATGTTTATTTGTTATAGACATATTCACGTATACCTTGAGATATTAAATTTCTTTGTGTTATATTGAGTGCTGGTGAGGTCGTGATCATTTGGTTTGAAATTATCTCTTTTCAAGGTATAATTAAATATTTATATCTAAGTAAAAGTGAATACGCCGCCAATTTTGAGCTCTAGAAAGCGCTTTCGCAGGTACAAAAGGGAGAAAGAGTGCTTTACTTTCACACCATATCCAGCGATAGAAGCGAAAGAATAACTTGAGCCATTATTTGTTTTAGAGTAACCTAATAGGTATTTGTTAACTTGAATTAATGACTTTCTTTTAAGTAGTAAATTTCTCTTTTAAAGGAGCAGTATACCGATAGAAAAGGGCATTAATCTTTTTTTGTCTGCATTATTTATGTGTCTTTCACGCAAAATAATTTAGGCTGACTGATTTATCATACTTTAATTAGAGTTTATGTCAATCAAGGTAAAGGAGTTAGTTTTATTTGAAGCAGAGAGTATTTTAAAGTTGATTTGAATCCTATTCTTATCCTATTCATCGTTGCTACTTCTATGCATCTAGATAGTAACACTAGTTGTTATTATGATTGTTCCCAAGTGCGTTTATATTCCACCTGGGGCTCGCGGTGTGTCAAAAGCTTTCAGCTTCAATCACATAAAAAATGCTAGATGGATTTGCACCAAATTTCTTTTATCGGACTCATCCTAAACTGTACATTAACCTTTGTAACAAAAATTTCCAAACTTCGAACGGAACGCGCTTCAATATTTAAGATATTCTGGGTAACTATGCACTAATCATAGATACACTCAATTCATTATAATGGTAAGCATAGTATTTAGTCATTTTCACAACACAACACATCAAATGTACGCAGCTACTTCTATGCATCTAGTTAGCAACACGTTGCTATTAAGGTTGTCCGCAAGCGTGTTTCTCCTGCGACCAGGGCGTGCGATCAGTCAAAAACTTTGAGCTTCAATAATTTAATTCAATAAATTTCAAAACGTAAAACAAGGTGTGCCTCAAAGTTTAAGATTTCCGGATGTATATGCATGTATTGTCATAGTAGCTATCGTACTACACATCGATACCCTCAACGTATTGGAATAGTAACTATGGTATGCAAGATATCTTTATTAGCGAAAATGTGGATCTAACTAACACATTTTAATTGATCTGACAGTGTGGCGCTTGTGTATTGGAGTTCCAATGTAATAGTTGACCAAACATTAAATTTAATCCAATATGTTGGGTCAAAAAACCATAGGTGACTTTTTCAAGAATCTTCCGTCATAAATGGCCTCGAATATTGAAACAATTTCAAAAATCAACCCTCCAATAGGACCTTAAAGTTGAGACAAGATTGTGTCAAATAGACTTTAAAGGTTGGGCAACATCTCTCGTAAGTAGATGACAAGGTCATTTTACCACAACAACCTTAGGTACTGGGGCAATTTCAAAAATCTTACTTAGGACCTTAGATGTTTGTGAAATTGCAAGAATCTGTAAAAAGACCATACGTGTTGTGGTCAGAATCGGTCAAAAAACTCTTAGGCGTTAAATCAGTACATTTTATGTTACTTTACATGAATTTCAATACTGTTGAGGGATCGAACTCTTCATTTAACTAATTATTTATGCTTATATTCAGGGTTTTTAAATTGTGTGTTTCAATGTGAGTTATATAACTTTATACGTTTCGTCGCAGCTATTTTGCAGTCCCCCGTAGAGGAGAAAAGATTTAATATTAATTGAAATGCCACAACAATTCAGTACGAGTGTTACCGCTCTCTTGGTATACTGGATTCTTTGTAAGTGAGAACGTACGTCCATTTGCAAACACGCCTTTTTGAATAGTACGTGTGTGAATGAGTGCGTGCGTTCGTGGGTGGGTGCGTGTTCCTGTATGTGTGTGTGTGTGCGTCTGTACGCCTGCGCGCGTACGCGTGGACGCGTGTATGCGTGTACGCGTGTACGCGTGCGCGCGTGTACGCGTGTGCGCGTGTACGTATGTGCCCGTGCGCATATGCCCGCGTGCGTGCGTGTGTGCGTGTGCGCATGTGCGCATGTGCGCGTGTGCGCATGTGTTAATGTGATCGTGTGCGCGTATGCGCGCGTGCGTGAGTGCGTGTATGCGTGTGTATGCGTGTGTGCGTGTGTGCGTATGTGCGTGTGTGCGTGTGTGCATGTATGCGTGTGTGCAATAACAATAATCTATGTCAAACAGACGTTCCAAACTTCATGCCTGACAGAGGTTAATAGACATCTAGATGCTAACTATTTCCGTATTATCAAATTGTTATGATTTAAATGGTTTACGACATTTTCATGGTACAGACTTCTCTGGTTGACTGAATATGTGAAATCTCATATTACGTCTAGCATCAAGCGTCCTTTTCCAATACATACTTTTGCATAAAAACAAAAAACTGATACTTTATGTTATCTTAGATGTTTCTTAACGTTTTGGGTAGGTTTGAAAACAAATATAAAGCTCTGATTAATTTTAAGTTCTGTTTTTTCTTAATTGTATTCGTAAGTTTGATTATGAAAGTAAGAAAATCAGTACCAACCTTAACACTACTTTTTATTTAGAGTACTTATGTGCGTCTAATAAGTTGCATTACATTGGGAATAACACTTAGCCGAAATAATGTTTTTGACTACCTATCAGTATGTGTAGGGTTTTGTTAAATCTTAAACGAATTTTTTTTAGAAACTAATGTGCCCGTTAATAGTAATACTTCTATTAGGTTACTTTCCCACAGCAAAGAGAATGCTTGGTTAATGATTTATAAAATCTAAAAATTCATTTAGTGCTTTTCTCCCTTATCCTATCTTAACAACAGTATCACCAACACATCTATACAAAAATAAACGTTTTTAGGTGCATTTTGTAAAACTAATGTTTTAAATTTTTTCCATTTAAAAATTTGCAATTACTGACTTAAGAGGGCTCCCCATAAAGTTATTCATAAAGTTCATTATTCTGCTGAAAATAAGTAGTAGTAAAAATTTCACAAAAAGTTTGTTAACGTATATTAAAGTACATTTATAACTATTAACTGAAATCGTAATTTCATTTTCACTTTCTTCATTTAACTGTTATTGTTGTGATTTAAGATTATTATTTTGCGTTTTGTTGACCATACCTTTGTGATATTGAGACACTTCTACATTCTAGTATGTATTTACGTTTTTAATAGAGTTTAAGTAACAAGACAAAGCTGTAGTAGTAACCTCTAACTTGGACAAAAATCCCATTTCATCCTTTTGTAAATAATGTGATATTTATCTTTTATTAAAACCTTATTAAGAAGGAACGCTTTATTCGCAAACAGTTTTAGAGTTTAGAAAGCGGTTTTAACTTTATAAACCCTATAACTTAAATCATGAAATCTTAATACAACTGTCGTTAACACTGTATATAGACTAAGACCCGTTTCTTTCTCAACAAAAGTTTTCCCAGTATCGTGCAAAGCGTCCAGAAGTACCGTGAGATTTTTCTTTCAAAAAGGTATGGAAGCTTAAACTTTTCCAGAATTAGTAACGCTGTCGAGTTGTGCTGCAGTTTATCGCATGCAATATTAGGTACTGAAGCATCTATTCCAAACATCGATAATAAATTGTGTATCAAGTCTTTGTCCTGTTTTATTTTCAAAACTTTTTAACATTTAGTTTGTTTACTTTTAGTCCGATCTTAACTAGCCACCGCACCGCCAAAATTTTTTCATTTCTAACGTCTACTATTTCAAATTTCCAAACATAATTTTCTTTATTGTGTACAAATAACAAATATTAATGAACCAAATTAGCAATACACATTTTATTATTAATTCATTAAAATTGGGAATCTTTATAAAATATCATGAAATTATACGTCAGGAAATAATAACAGAATTAAAATATGTAACAAAATCTTGAAAATGAATAATTATAACACATTTTAGTCTAACAGTAAAATTTTTTTTCTGTAATGCTGCAATGCTTGAAGTTCCATCAAACCTTTAAATTCGAGAAATTTTGTAAAAACGTCGCTTTTGTGTTTCATAAAATAAACAAAGCGTTACGACGAGCTATCAACCTTAAAAATAACAGCGCAATTAGTTCCACCAAGAGATCCTATTGCAGTTTTCCTACAAACAACTGGTTGTATGCATTCTCCGAGAAGTTTTGTTTTGTTGGACTTTTCTTTGAACAGTTTTTTTTGTTGCTTTATAGCGCGGCAGCTTTCACAAATATATATATATATATATATATATATATATATATATATAGTGTCCCCGGATCGACTTTAAAAGAGGGAAAATTCTCTTATTTTTGATTTCTCAGAAAATTTCATTCTTGATGATTTGCCCTGCTTGTTTTCAAACCCCCGAAACACAAATTACTTTGTATTTTACTCGTAAGGTTCTCGAGATAATATCATTTTTCTTGAAAAATTGGACTTTAGTAGGCGGATTTCATTGAAAAACACCACTGACAGAAATTGTCAAATGTGATAATTCTGTTGAACTGCAAATTAATTCATGCTAATTTGAATTGTATGCTATAATGTTGACTTTACAACAAAGAATTTATCTAATTCAATGTTACGGAACTGGGGAAGAGTGTTACCGAGTTGTTATCAGAAAATTCAACCAAAAATACCCGGAGGTTGCCATTTCGAATGCCGGAGCAAAAAAACTTGGTAACTAAATTCCTTCAAACAGGTTCGATGAAGAAGATGTTGCTACTGTTCTCGCCGTTGATTCCGCAACAGAAGTTCCAAGGTTGTCTTTAAGAAGGATGGCACTACGAATTGGGATAGGTAAATCTCATTTACAAAGAATCTTCAAGGAGAACAGAATTTTACCATTTAAGCCGCAATTTAGGCAAACTTTAGAGAACAGTGATGAAGCCAAACGTCTGGATTTTTGTTTGGAAATGGGCAATAGAGTTTTGAAAGATTCAAATTTTCATAAACGAATAATGTTCTCCGATGAATCGACCTTTTCAACTAACGGAGTCGTTTCCTCCCAACATTGCCGTTACTGGAGTAGGACGAATCCAAACTTCCGAATTGCTAGTCGCAGACAATGTTTGAAAAAAAGTTAATGTGTGGTGTGCGGTTTCGTACCATGAATTATTGGGCCATATTTTTTTGATCAAAATTTAAACCGTTATTCATATTTGAAAATGTTGCAAAATTTTTTAACTGATAAACTGGATGAATTGCCATTGAACTACCAAATTGAAATGTTCTTCCAGCACGATGGGTGCCCTGCTCATTATGCCGGTACTGTTCGCCAGTGGCTCAATACAGAGTTCCATGATAACTGGATAGGAAGAGATGGTCCCATTTTATGGCCGCCGAGTGGGGTCGTTTAAAACAAATTGTGTACAGTGAGCCATTAGACAATGATGAAAAGCAATTGAAAAATAGGATACGGAATGCTGTCCAGTCCCTTTCAATCGAAGAAATAAGGCGCAGTTTCAATGAATTCAGAGCTCGCATTGAAATCTGTGCGGAAAAAGGAGGAGCATTATTCGAATAGAAAATTAATAGTTCAGTTTTTTGAGAATTTCATTTCATTTTACCATCAATTGTTAAATTTATTAATTAAAACTTGTGAGACCAATTTGATTTTTCCTTTGAAACAAATCAATTTACTTTACGAAAAGCTGTAATTTTTCAAGAAAAATGATATTATCTCGAGAACCGTTTGTGTTAAATAGCAAGTGATTTGGGTTTAGGGCAAATCAGCAAGAATGAAATTTTCTGACAAATCAAAAATAAGAAAGTTTTCCCTCTTTTAAAGTCGATCCGGGGACATACTGTATATATATATATATATATATATATATATATATATATATATATATATATATATATATATCAATATCCCACCACTTTTAATCGGATAACTTCTATCAGAAGGCGTGGGAATGGGAGTGGAGGGTGGTCACATGGCCACTCCCACTTCTATCTGATTGGTCATTCGCGCGAATACTGTCGCTGACCGCGCATTCTGATTGCAGGACCTAAGGACAGGCCACGCCTCCTGGTTTCCGATTGGTCCGTTTTGGCGGCCACGTTTTTTCTGACCATTTTTGTTTTGGCGGCCATTTTTGTAATTATGGCGAGAAAACTTAATATTTGAAATAGTATTATAAGGAAATCCGACTACATCTCGTAAGACAGCTATAGGACTCCAGAATTTGATTTCGGGTCTTCACCACCTGTTTGGGGTCCTTGCTTACTATGGCGAGTAAGCTTGAAATTCGAAATATTGTTTTAATAAGGGGGACCGCATGCTATCTCATAAGACAGCTGTAGGACTACGGAACTTGCTCTCGGGTCTTCTCCCCCTTATCAGGGCTCCTTGTTTATTATGGCGGGAAAACTTGCGATTTGAAATGGTATTCCAACAAGGGGGCCCACATACTATGTCATAAGGCAACTATAGGCCTCCGATGCTTTATAGTATATTTTAAAAGTAGATTTAACGGTTATAGCGGGGAATTTGAAATGGTATGGGACCCGCGTACCATCTCATAAGCCACCGTTTTGACTCTTAAACTTATCTCAGAGTCTTAGCCTTACTGCAGTGAGCCTCTTGTTTATTTGGGGGTCCATCTAGTTGTGTATTTTTTAAGCTGTAGATTTCTGTAATAAGGTCTGATCTTGCTTCCGTCTAGCAGTGTATTTTAGAAGTAATGGAAGAGGTGAGTGGCGCCATCTAGTTGTGTATTTTGAAAAAAGCTAACTGCAGATTTCTGTAATAAGGTCTGGTCGTGGTTCCCTTTTAAAAGTATCAGAAGGCGGTAAAACTTAAAATTGGAAATAGCATTCGGAAACTAGGTTTTCATGGGAAGTAGGTGTTTGCTGCAATTGACTTACAGGTAATAAAAAGGTAAAAGGTTTTAATAGTTTATTATATGCAAGTCAATAACTGTAAAGCTTAAATCCATAAATGCGTGTCACATAATGTTATTGATTTTAAAGTAGCGTAAGACTCATACCTTAATCTAATTAACTAAACAAATTACTTGAGGTCGAGTGTATATAATAACAGCTGACGCTATTCCAGAGTTGGTTTATGATGCCAACCTGTAAGGATCATACTAAATTAAAATGTTTAGCAGCATTTTTTTGAACAATATCAAATAAAATATGTATTAAATATAATAGTCATACCTTAAAATGTTTTTTTCTTTGTTATTATAATAACAACTATGTCCTAGAGAATTGTTTATACAGCTATCTATGCCGTGTATACACACACACACACACACACACAATACTATTTTTTAAAATAAACAAATAATGAGTGTACATTAGGAAGATATTAAGATCCCCGAAAAGATTTATATATCAAAATTTACACCCGTTACGAGTAATATCTAGTTTAATGACATGCTCAATCTAGAGGAATTTAAAAGAAAACAAAAGCACCATTTTGATATTAAAAGATAGGCAATATAACTGTAAAATATACCGATGATTTTAAATACAATATTATCGTTCAAGAAAATCTCGATAATAAAACATCCTTAATGAGATTTACAAAAACAGCTAATTAGGTAGTTATACGATAAGTGAATGTATGTTTTCACAGCTGATCGTAAACAATAAATAAATTCCATCTATATTTACATGCAAGTATCACATAACAAGTATTCGTTACGTTGTATGCCATTACGTGCTATAGTATTATAATTAATAAAATGGTCTCCAACTGATCTTAGATTTGCAACTTGTTACTGTATCTAGGATTATCTGACTGGAATAGATTTCAAATCAACAAATTAAGTTAAAATGTTATATTAAGATAATAAGACAATTGCTGAATCTACCTACAGGACATTTACAGATTTTTATTTGGTATTTAAGAGAACGTGATGTCAGAGTGGTATCGTTTCGAGATTCAATCTACAAGAAAAAAGCCCTAATGCGTTTTTAGTATAAGTAATAAGTACTTAATTACGTAAAAAGAGAATGTCGCTGAGATACAATTATGATCTTTACATTCTTTGTTATTAAAACAATTTAAGGTTTTTGATTGATTGAATCCAAACACTAAGAGCCATGTTAAAGCGTACAAAATGAGGCTGATTAGGTTACTCTATCTGAACGTTTTAAGCTTAAGACGGATACCATTTTTAAATTTATTATAACCTTCGTTTTGAGAATTATACGAATAGCAAAATCCTTTGCTGCGTTCGCTTAGCTGTCAGTGTCTACAACCTCTACATACAAACTCTTGATGAAAGTTTAAGTTGTTGATTTGAAATTAGCTTCTACAAACATCTTACATAAGATTAAAAATTCAATTCTAAAATTCTGATTTGGTTTAACATACAGTTTGCAAACGCCAACTTGTAGTATGTATATATATTTATAATCAAACTTGAAATAAGGCCTCTATATTATTTTACATACAAGGAGTATCTTATAGGAAATATTCACCAGGTTATAGCCCTATACGATCTTTCATAAATAGCTTTTAATTACTTCACAATTATTCAATTCGCTAAGTAATGTTAGAAATGATATGAAACCACTTGCTAAAATATCTTAGATATAGAATCAAGATTTAAAATTAATGTTTAAGATGCTGATTTGAGTCTAACCTCTGTAAATAGATTTATAAATAAGTTTCAAGAATTCATTTCAACATAATCACCTTAGTTGTCTTATCAGCTTCTGCCGACAAACATATTTCCAAGGTATCAAACCCACGGTAAATTGCCACACCTGACTAAAATGTCACCCTAAGATACCAGTTATACCCAGCGTCAGTCAAATTGGACCCTAGATACTGCTGCAGCGCTCAATACAAGGTGCTGACCGAAACCGGACAAAGTTACAGTTTTAACCTACACAGGGTTCTAAGTACCGTTTCTAGAATCCGATTAGACAATTGATTGCCCTAAATCCCGTTTATGTCTGAGTTGGTTATCAACTCGTACATCTTGTTCAAGATGTATGATGCAATTGACTTTTATCCCCAACCTTGATAACACATTTAACCTTTAGTCTAACCAATATCACGTCAAGGAAGTAGTCAATACGTTTACAAACAAATCCACAAACAGATTTTAATTACTTAAGCAATATCGGAAACCAGTTTAATATGGTGATCTGAAACCAATTTCTATCAAAATGTCTTGGATATAGAAACAAGAATGAAGTCTAAGATATTGATTTGAAACCAACCTCTGTCAAAAGGGTCTTAGATTTGTAAACAAGCTTGAACACACAAAGTCCTTATTGGAAATGGACAAATTCCTGGGAGATCAATGAAATCAACTTCTTAGACTTGCAACTTGAATTTTGCTACGATAAAAATACAGCAAATGTACAACCGCATCACAAAAACTCCTTATTGAAAATGGTCAAACGTCTGTAGACAATTTGGTTTTAGCACCTTTGTATGATTCACCAAATCAACATCTTAAACTTGTGACTTGAAGCTTTTTTCGCAGCAACTGCCTTAGTAGTAATTGTTGTTTTGAACTGGAAATACATAATGGATTTTCTCTGCTGGCAGGTTAAATGCAGAGTTTGATAGACAATACAATGAAAGATAGTGATTTTAATTAACATTTTACTCAATGTATTTATTCGCTTACATTTCATCTCTAATTAATTTAGTTTGCGATAGCTAATGCTCAGATATTTTTATGTCAAACGAATACGCGTGGAAATTCAAAACCAACAATAAATGATACAGTGGCATTTCAGATTTCATCCATTATAATTACATGAATCTTCCATTAGTTTTAAAAATATTTCATTAGATGAGAGGGTTGCGTGACTCTATTGTTTATTTATTTATAGCTTTTACAGTGTTTGTACTATTACATATTTTATTGGTTAAGTCTTAAGCCGTCTGGTGTTGCGTTTATTCATATCCATCTTTTGCAACCTTCTTTGAACACCATACATTTCCAGATCCAATTTTAATTTTTTTATCTTTAACAGTAATTCGTATGTTTGCGCTACGGCAGCTGTTTTAGACATGGCTTCTCGCATCTTTAATGATTCTTTTATACCACAGCGAGTTTACACCCGCGTGACGTAGAAGTTGACCTTGAGGAAAACCCTGATGTATTGGGCAAGTTTTGGAACCTTAGCGGTATTCTATGAGTTGGTATGAATTCAAAGCACTGGAATACTATTTTCAAATGTATGAC